>JAUMJK010001288.1:0-22724 GCA_033558105.1 Coccyzus lansbergi
GACCAGCCCGCCATGTCTTTCAAGAGGGAGGGGGACGACCCCGGCCAGCTCGGGATTCTACAGGTGGGCCTAACACCCCTCCTCCCCCCACCCCTCCCACCTTGGCCCCCGACCCACCCATTGACACCCCCAAACCCAGCCCCGACCCCCTAAGACACCCCGCACCCCCTTTGCAGCCTGTGCTCTTCACCCCCCCCCAACACAAACTCTATCACAACCCCCCCAGGCTTCCCCAAAGCCCCTGCCCCTCACAACGTTCCCTCAACCACCCCCTTACATTCACAGACCCCCATAATCCTCCTTGATCCTCCCCAACCTAGACCTCACCTCCCCCAGACCAACACAGAATCACAGAACAACCAGGTTGGAAGGGACCCATCGGATCTTCTAGTCCAACCATTCCTATCTAACGCTAAACCAAGTCCCTCAATACCTCGTCCACCCGTGTCTTAAACACCTCCAGGGAAGGTGACTCAACCCACCCCCTGCCCCTCGGCCCCCCCAAATCCACCTAGCCCCGCCCCCCCAGTTTCCTCAATCCAGCCCCCCAACACCCCCAGCCCCCCTCCAGTCTACCCAGCCCCCACAGTCCAACACCCCCAGCCCAAAATTAGCTCCTCGCTCGGTGCCAGCTCAGCCGTGCCAAGGGCATCTTGGCTTGGATCAGACCCGGTGTGACCAGCAGGGCCAGGGAGGTTACTCTCCCTCTGGACTGGGCCCTGGGGAGACCGCTCCTCGAATCCTGGGGTCAGTTGTGGGCCCCTCCCCACAAGAAGGATGTGGAGGCTCTGGAGTGAGTGCAGAGAAGAGCCACGAAGCTGGTGAAGGGGCTGGAGAAGAAGAGGAGCGTCTGAGAGAGCTGGGGGGGTTATCCTGGAGAAGAGGAGGCTGAGGGGAGAGCTCATTGCTCTCTGGGACTCCCTGAGAGGAGGTTGTGGAGAGGAGGGAGCTGGGCTCTTCTCCCAAGGGACATGGGACAGGACAAGAGGGAATGGCCTCAAGCTCCACCAGGGGAGATTTAGGCTAGAGATTAGGAGGAGGTTTTTCACGGAAAGGGTGATTGGGCATTGGAACAGGCTGCCCAGGGAGGGGGTTGATTCCCCTTCCCTGGAGGTGTTTAAGGCACAGGTAGATGAGGTCCTGAGGGAGATGGGTTAGTGTTTGATAGGAATGGTTGGACTAGAAGATCCGATGAGTCTCTTCCAACCTGATTGTTCTATGATTCTATGATTCAACCTCCTGCCTCCCAGAGCCCCCCACCCAGCCTGCAGACACCCCCGGCTCCCCCCTGTGCCTCCCAACCCAGCCCCCAGACCCCCTAACACACCCCTTACTCCCCCAATCCACCACAGTTCTCCCCTGACTCCCCCAAGCAACCCTCTGACCCCTGCAGAACCTTTTCCCCCCACAATTCCACCCCCCCCAGCCCTCCAACCCACTCCTTGTCCCCTCAACCCTCCTAATTCCCCCTCCAACCCCCCCAACCTGCCCCTCTGATCCCCCTCATCCCTCCACTCCTCATCCCCCGATCTCCAGCTACCTTCCCTGCCCCCCCTAAACCCCACCCCACCCCGTTCCCTTCGGTCCTGGCTGGGGACTGAGGTGGGGTGAACCGGCCCCCAGCGACGCCGTGTGAAGCGAGCTTCTGGCTCACGGGGTCCCTGAGGAGGAGGCTCTGCTGCTGCGCAGTGGGAGGTGAGTGGAAACCAGGGGACACTAGTGACCCCCACTTCAGTGTGCTGAGCGACACTCCCCCCGCCATTGTGCCCAATGACCCCCCAGAGTGTGTCCCAGTGCCCCCCTCAGCGACCCCTACTCCGTGTGCCCAGCGACACCCCCCCTCAGTGACCCCACCCAAGCGTGCCCAGTGCCCCCCTCAGCGACACCCCCCCCTCAGCGACACCCCTGTGTGTCCAGTGACCCCCCGAGCGTGCGCCAGGCCCCCCAGTGTCCTCTCCCAGTGAACCCCCATATGCCCACTGCCCCTCCCAGCGCCTCCTCAGTGTACCCAGTACCTCTCCCAGTGACCCCCCAGTATACCCAGTGCCCCCCTCCCAGCAACCCCCCTCAGTGTGCCCACTGCCCCCCTCCCAGTGTCCTCTCCAGTGACCCCCCAGTATGCCCACTGCCCCTTCCCAGCGCCATCCTCAGTGTACCCAGTGCCCTCATCCCAATGACCCCCAGTATACCCAGTGTCCCACTCAGCGACCCCTCCGAGTGTGCCCAGTGCCCCCTCCCAGCGCCCCCCAGTGTGCCCAATGTCCTCTCCCAGTGACCCCCAGTATGCCACTGCCCCCTCCCAGCGACCACTCCGAGTGTGCCCACTGCCCCCCTCCCAGCGCCTCCTCAGTGTACCCAGTGCCCTCTCCCAGTGACCTCCCAGTATACCCAGTGCCCCCTCCCAGTGACCCCCCCCCCCCGTATGGCCACTGCCCCCTCCCAGCGTCTCCTCAGTGTACCCAGTGCCCTCTCCCAGCAACACCCCAGTATACCCAGTCTCCCACCCAGTGACCCCTCTGAGTGTGCCCAGTGCCCCCTCCCTGTGTCCTCTCCCAGTGACCCCCCCGTATGGCCACTGCCCCCTCCCAGCGCCTCCTCAGTGTACCCAGTGCCCTCTCCCAGTGACACCCCAGTATACCCAGTCTCCCACCCAGTGACCCCTCCGAGTGTGCCCAGTGACTCCTCCCAGCACCTCCTCAGTGTACCCAGTGCCCTCTCCCAGTGACCCCCTAGTATACCCAGTGTCCCTTCCCAGAGACCCCCCCAGTATGCTCACTGCCCCCTCCCAGCGCCTCCTCAGTGTACCCAGTGCTCTCTTCCAGTGGCCCTCTCAGGATACCCAGCAACACCCCCAGTGCCGCCCTCTCCATACCCCTGCTCCCAGTTCTCCCAGTACCCCCCGACCGTGCTCCCAGTGCCCCCCGCAGCTAACGGTGGTTCCCGGCACAGGTACGCCTGCACGGTGTGTGCCCACCGCCCGGTGTTCGACACGCTGGCCGTTTTGACGCTGCATCGCGCCGGCCGCAAGCACGCAGGCCGTGAGTGGGGGCCCCGGGGGTTGCTTTGGGGTGTCTCAGGCGGCCTGGGGCAGGCTGCACCCCACGACTTAGCCCCCTGCTCACTCCCTCCTCTTTCCTCATACCCCAGACCTGCAACGATTCTACAGCCGGGAGCGCTCGTGTCAGGACGTGGCCCCGAAGCAGGAGACGCCGGCGGAGGCAGCCGGGACGCAGGTGGGTACAGATGTCCCCTCCTCGCCCCCCAGCCCCGTGTCCCCAGCCCCTCTGACCCCTTTCCTCTCTCCCCAGGGCTCTGCGGCCCCACTCCTGGCCCGGACGCGCCGGATCGCCCGCAGCGCCCTGCTCAAAGAGGCTCCTTACAGCAGCTGCTGCCGCAGGACCGCGTGAGGCCTCTGCTTCTGCTCCTGTCCCACCCCACAGCCCCCTCCCAACCCACCCTGTGACCCCCCCTGCCAACCCCCCTACCCCCTCCCTGCTCAAAGACGCTCCTTACAGCAGCTGCTGCCGCAGGACCGCGTGAGGCCTCCGCTTCTGCTCCTGTCCCACCCCACAGCCCCCTCCCAATCCACCCTTTGCCCCACTGTGCCCCCCCGACCCCGCCAACCCCCCTACCCCCTCCCTGGGCCCCTAACCAAACCCTCTTGCCCGTCAGACCCCCCCTAACCCTAACCCACCCTCCCAACTCGCCTCTTGGCCCCTGTGACCCCGCTCAAGCTGAACCACCAGCCTCCCTGACCTGATCCCATGACTCAACCCCCCCAGATCCCCCAACTAACACCTCTGGCCCCTTCAGACCCCCATGACCCACACCCCTTCCTCCTCAAGCCCCAAAACTGAACCTTTGACCCCTCCCCAATAGCCCCAACTCCCCACTGTGCCCCCCAAACCCCCTCTGGTCTCCCTAACCCACCTCCCCACCTCCTCCGATTTCCACAACTGAACCCCCAGCCCACCCCACCTCACCCCTTGACCTCCCCTAGTCCCCCTACCTCTCCTAACCCTTCCAGCTGAGCTGCTGGTCTTCCTAGACGCCAACCCCCTCAGGTCCTCCAACCAGGCCCCCATGGCCTCTTCAGACCCCCTAACCCTGCCCCTCTACCCCTCCCTGAGCCCCAAACCTTTGTTCCCTCCCCCAACTCCCCACTGTGCCCCCCAGATCCCTCCTAACCCATCTCCCACCAAGGCCCTTGGTTTTGGGACTGGTGACCGAGCAAACCTTGGGCTTTCCGGGTGGTTCTAGCCACTCCGGAGCCTCGTGCTGGTGGGATGAGGCCCTGACGCCTTCTCCCATCGCAGGGCGCGGGACAGCAGCTTGCGGGGCAGCAGCTCACGAGACAGTGTCCCCTACCCGGGGCCAAATGCCACTCTGATGTCTCCAGAGCCATCGCGGATGGACGGAGGAGCCGTGGCTGCCACCCCCGTGGCTCTGCTGCCGGGACACCGCAGTGGGCGAGTGGGTAAGAGCCAGCCAGCAGTGCTGGCACTGGGAAGGGTGTTGCCCAGGCTCACAGCCGAGTCTTTCCCTCTCCTGGGATCATGCCAGCAACTCTCTGCCGTCCCAGATACACCGAGAGCAGCTCCAGAGCCGATGCAGCGAGGTGGGAAAGCAAAAGGATCCCTCAGCCAGCCTGACGCCCTCAGCCCCGAGCGCCGCCGCGTGCTGGAGCGATACCTGCAGCTGCGCAGGTGAGTGTGGGCCCCGGTGGTGCGGGTTGCCCCGAAAGGAGCCGTCGTCCCTCACTGCCTCCATCCATCCCCAGTGCCGGCTGGATCCCGGATGGCTCCGGCAAGTGGGTGAAGGATGAGAATGCTGAGTTCGACTCTGATGAGGAGGAGCCGCCCGCGCTGCTGCCGGCCTGAGGGTCCCCCCAGTATGGAGTATGGAGGCGCCTGAGCCGCTGCGGCTGCACCGGGAAGTGCTGGGACTGGGGGGTTCCCGCGTTCTGCTGTCATGGGGTGCTCAGCCGGTGCCTTTTTGGGGTGTCCTGGCTGCGAGGTGGCTGTTTGGCTTATCCTCTCCTGTCCCTGTCCCAAGCTGCTGGCAGCTGCCTGCAGGTCGTGGCCTTTCGGGGTGGCAGTGCAGGTTCCCCCCCTCCTTCCCAGCTCCAGCAGCTGTCCTGGTGCTTTGGAAAGCGCCCAGCTCCCGCTTTTCCTGCTGGCCTTCGGGTGCCTGCGGCTGCTCCCACATCCCTGGTTTTTGGGGCTGTGTCCTGAGCTCACACCCACCCCACAAGAGCCTCTCGAGGGCCGGATCCTGCCCCTGGGGTCGCTCCTGGCCACGCTTCCCAGGCTGATGTTACCCCTGGGATTTGCCTGCTCAGCTCGTGCCTATAAATACATGTGGGCCCTATAAATAGTCCCTGCGTCCCCTGGCCTGCCTGGGTGTCCCCCCACCACCCTGGGCACCTGGATCCACGCAGGGGGTGTCACCCTGTGTCCCCCACCCCTCCCAGTGCCGTAATCCAGTCCCTGGGCTGTAAATCCCTCGGTCCCGCAGCTCCCGAGGGGCTCCAGGCGTCCGGTTTGACCCCGTGGACCAACAAACAGACGCTGCTGGAGGCCTCGAGCCCCTCTGGGTGTTGGGGGTTCCTCTGTTCCCCTCCATGTTGCCTTTCCCTGCGATCCCAATCCCAAATTCTTCCCTGGGATGCATCTGAGTGGATCCCAACAATATGGTTCTCCGTCCTCTTTATTTACACCGGAGCTGGAGTTGATTCACGCCAGGGAGGGGGACGTTAGGTTTTCTTCTGCTTGCGACCTTGGGGGAGAAGGAAGCAGGGTGAGGGTCAGAGCTGCCCCCCCCGGCCTTGGTGGCGGCGCAGGGACACGGGGACACTCACGGAGCTCGTTGTTCTTGGTGATGGCGATGGCGGCGCGGGCGCGGGGGCCTTGCTGCGTGAAGTGGTAGCCGAAGCGGGTGACAGAGGGACACTGCTCCAGCATGGTGGCCATCTCCATCTCCACCGTGTCTCCCAACCGCTGGCACTGTGGGGCCGTGGTGAGACCGAGAAGCTGGGGACACCCCCGTCCCCTCCCTGAGCCACCCGTGGGTGCCCTTCTCCTACCTGGTTGTCCACCTTGAGCTCGCTGAGGGTGGTGTTGTTGTACATGGCCTTGATGATGCTCATCATGCCGGCGCTGGTGATGAAGTTGGACTCAATGTTGAGGCTCTGCAGGGTCTTGTTCTCCGTCAGCATCTCCGCCACGGCCTGTGTGTCACCTCAGTGTCACCTCGGTGGTCCCCAGGGCCGCCGATGCCCCAGCGGAAAAGCCACCATCGCCCTTGGTGCTGGCAAAGATGGAGCGAGGGGCAGGGGACACGTGGGGCCGGGACTCACGTTGGCCACGGGGTCGTTGCTGCGGGTGGCAACCAGGCTGAGCTTCTTAACGTGGGTGTTGGTTTTCATGGCCTCGCAGACGGCCTTCAGAGTCGAGATGGGAATGTCCTGCAGGGGGACAGAATGTGGCTGTCACCAAGGGGATGGGGACATCCTAGAGGGGATGTGGGTGTCACCAAGGGGATTGGGATGTTTCTGAGAGGCCGTGGGTGTCACGGAGGGAATGGGGACATCCAGAGGGGCTGTGGGTGTCACCAAGGGGATGGGGATGTTTCTGAGAGGCCATGGGTGTCACCAAGGGGTTGGGGACATCCCAGAGGGGATGTGGGTGTCACCAAGGGGTTGTGGATGTTCCTGAGAGACCATGGGTGTCACCGAGGGGATGGGGATGTTTCTGAGAGGCCATGGGTGTCACCAAGGGGATGGGGACATCCCGGAGGGGCTGTGGGTGTCACCAAGGGGATGGGGATGTTTCTGAGAGACCATGGGTGTCACCAAGGGGATGGGGACATCCTGGAGGGGCTGTGGGTGTCACCAAGAGGATGGGGATGTTTTTGAGAGGCCATGGGTGTCAAAAAGGGGATGGGGACATCCCAGAGGGGATGTGGGTGTCACCAAGGGGTTGTGGATATTCCTGAGAGGCCATGGGTGTCACCGAGGGGATGGGGATGTTTCTGAGAGGCCATGGGTGTCACCGAGGGGATGGGGACATCCTGGAGAATGCAGGATGCCACCAAAGGATTTAAGTAGCAGCCAGGGGCTGCAGGCGTCTCCAAGGGTTTGGGGAGGTGTCACCCAAGGGATGGATGTAGGATGTCCCCAGTGGGACACAAATGCCCCCTGGGTGCCCTGGAGCCTCTCCAGGATGGGAACAAACACCCAGAGAAGCCTCAAGACACAGACCCACCCTGTGGGGACACAGCGAGCAGCACCATGGGACGGGGTGACCAGGCTCCATAGGGACATTCTGTCACCCTGGCAGCACCCAGGGATGTCCTGGGGACACAGGGACAGGGATCAGCCCCACCCTGATGCCTTCCAGTGTGGGGACTAGCAGCTTGAGGACACCCTGGGATAGGGACCAGCCCCGTGGGGATAGGGACTGGCTCCCTGAGAGTGGGATCAGCACTTTGGGGACCCCCTGGGATAGGGACTGGCACCCTGAGAGTGGGATCAGCACCTTGGGGACCCCCTGGGATAGGGACTGGCACCCTGAGAGTGGGATCAGCACCTTGGGGACCCCCTGGGATAGGGACTGGCACCCTGAGAGTGGGATCAGCACCTTGGGGACCCCCTGGGATAAGGACTGGCACCCTGAGAGTGGGATCAGCACCTTGGGGACCCCCTGGGATAGGGACCAACCCTGTGGGGATAGGGACTGGCACCTTGGGGACCCCCTGGGATAGGGACCAGCCCCATGGGGATAGGGACTGGCACCCTGAGAGTGGGATCAGCACCTTAGGGACCCCCTGGGATAGGGACCAGCCCCATGGGGATAGGGACTGGCACTCTGACAGTGGGATCAGCACCTTGGGGACCCCCTGGGATAGGGACTGGCACCCTGAGAGTGGGATCAGCACCTTGGGGACCCCCTGGGATAGGGACTGGCACCCTGAGATTGGCATCAGCACCTTGGGGACCCCCTAGGATAGGGACCAGCCCCATGGGGATAGGGACTGGCACTCTGAGAGTGGGATCAGCACCTTGGGGACCCCCTGGGATAGGGACCAGCCCCGCGGGGATGGGGAGTTGGCACTTCAGGACCAGGATCGGAACCCTGGGGGACACCTTGGGGCCGTCACCACCAGCTCCCTCACCTTGATGTTGTTGAGGTTGACGTCCTCCAGCGTGCTGTCGTTGGCCTGGATCTGCCGCAGCGTCTCCTCCACGTTGGTGGGGTTGGGGGGCTCATCCGGCACCGGTTTGTACGTGTCGGGCTTCACCACACCTGGGGCACACGTGTGTGTGTGTGTGTGCAAGGACACGAATCACCGGCTGCGGTGACACGGCCACAGGGGAGCACACCTGTGCACAGGTGTGTGTGTGTGGCATCTCCATAGGGAATCCCAGAAGGGTTCTGGTCCACAAATTGGGACCTGGATGGGACAAATCTAGTCCACAAGTTGGGGTTGTTTATCCTGGAGAAGAGGAGGCTGAGAGGAGACCTCATTGCTCTCTGCAACTACCTGAAAAGGAGGTTGTGGAGAGGAGGGAGCTGGGCTCTTCTCCCAAGGGACAGGGAATGGGACAAGAGGGAATGGCCTCAAGCTCCACCAGGGGAGATTTAGGCTAGAGATTAGGAGGAAGTTTTTCACAGAAAGGGTCATTGGGCATTGGAATAGGCTGCCCAGGGAGGTGGTTGATTCCCCTTCCCTGGAGGGGTTTAAGGGACGGGTGGACGAGGTGCTGAGGGACATGGGTTAGTGATTGATAGGAATGGTTGGACTCCATGATCCGATGGGTCTTTTCCAACCTGGTTATTCTATGATTCCATGAAATCCTGACCCCTCATCCCCCCTCCGAGAGCGCCATGGACCCCGCGTGCCCTCAGCACTCACTGTTGATGCCCTCAGTGTTGGTGATGTTGCCGCTGCAGATCGCGTCGTAGTACTGCTTGTTGCTCATCAGGGTGTACATGCCCAGGATGGCTGTGGGACAGAGAGGTCAGCGGGTCCCCTCATCCCCCCCCTGCCCCGTTCCCTCCTGGCCCCTCTGAGTGGCCAGGGGAGCCACGGGTGGGCCAGGGGCCAGCAGTGAAAGCCGAGCACGAGGACCCGGCGCTGCTTTTAGCTGAGCGCTGGCAGGGGCCCAGCACACGCCTGGCAGCAGGGAGCACGGCCGGGCCACGGGGGGCATGCGACGCGCCGGCCCCGTGCAACGTGCTGCCACACTGCCAGGCCGTGTGCTGCTACCTCGTGAAGCTGGGGTGGGATGTGCTACCCCCTCGTGAAGCTGTGGTGTGATGCGCTACCCCCTCGTGAAGCTGCGCTGGGATGCACTACCCCTCGTGAAGCTGCGGTGTGATGCGCTACCCCCTCGTGAAGCTGCGCTGGGATGCGCTACTCCCTCATGAAGCTGTGCTGCGATGCGCTTCCCCCTCGTGAAGATGCGCTGGGATGCGCTTCCCCCTCATGAAGCTGCGCTGGGATGCGCTTCCCCCTCGTGAAGCTGCGCTGGGATGCACTACTCCCTCATGAAGCTGCGGTGCGATGCGCTTCCCCCTCGTGAAGCTGCGGTGTGATGCGCTTCCCCCTCGTGAAGCTGCGCTGGGATGCGCTACCCCCTCGTGAAACTGCGCTGGGATGCGCTACTCCCTCGTGAAGCTGCGCTGGGATGCGCTACTCCCTCGTGAAGCTGCGCTGGGATGCGCTTCCCCCTCGTGAAGCTGCGCTGGGATGCACTACTCCCTCATGAAGCTGTGCTGCGATGCGCTTCCCCCTCGTGAAGCTGCGCTGGGATGCGCTTCCCCCTCGTGAAGCTGCGCTGGGATGCGCTTCCCCCTCGTGAAGCTGCGCTGGGATGCACTACTCCCTCATGAAGCTGTGCTGCGATGCGCTTCCCCCTCGTGAAGCTGTGGTGTGATGCGCTACCCCCTTGGCGAGGCTGTGGTGCAAAGTGCAGCTCTGTGCAAGGCTGCAATGCAAGGGGGGGGGCTGTGGTGCGAGGCCAACGTGCAAGCCGCAGCCCCAGGTGAGATTGCAGCGTGCGGCTGTGGTGTGAGGCCATGGTGAGGTGCAGCCTTGTGTGAGGCCATGATGCATGTAGCTGCCCTGTGCAAGGCTGTGGTGTGAGGTCTGGTGCAAGCTGCAGCCCCAGGTGAGATTGCAGCATGTGGCTGTGGTGCGAAGCCACAAGGTGAGGTGCACACTCGTGTGAGGCCATGGTGCGATGTAGCTTCCCCATGCAAGGCTGTGGTGCAAGGCATTGGCACAAGATGCAGCCCTGTGTTAGTCCGCAGTGCGATGCAGCCGCCCCGTGCAAGGCTGAGGCGTGAGGCGTGGTGCAAGGTGCAGTCCCATATGAGGCCGTGGTGCGATGCGGCTGCCCCGTGCGCGGTGCGACCCCATGCAAAGCTCTGGTGCGAGGCCACGGTGCGAGGCACTCCCCGTGGCGGACGCACCGGCGATGTCGCACATCTCGGCGTCAGTGGCGTTGGCCAAGGCTTCCTCCAGCTCGGGCTCCAGCGTGATCTGCTCCTCCCGCGGGATCTCCCGTGTTGGGTTCTTGGGCACAAACGGCTTCCCTGCGCACGGGGACATGGGTCACACCCCTCTGGTGCAGGACAGGGGGGACACGGGGATGTGGGGGATGCAGATCACACCCTGTGTGGCCTTGTGAGGAGATGGGGTTGCAGGTCACGCCCTGCGTGGCTTTGTGGTGACACGGGATGCGAGGATGGGGGGACAGGGGGACACAGGGGTGCAGGTCACACCCTGCGTGGCCTCGTGGGGACACGAGGAGGCAAATCACACCCTGTGTGGCCTTGTGGGGACATGGGGATGCAGATCACACCCTGCGTGGCCTTGTGGGGACACAGGGATGCAAGGATGGGGGGATAGAGGGACACAGAGGTGCAGGTCACACCCTGCACAGCCTCGTGGGGACACGGGGATGCAAATCACACCCTGCATGGATTTGTGGTGACTTAGGATGCAAGGATGGGGGGACAGGGGGACACAGGGGTGCAGGTCACACCCTCTGTGGCCTCATGAGGAGATGGGGATGCAGGTCACACCCTGCGTGGCTTTGTGGTGACACGGGATGCGAGGATGAGGGGACAGGGGGACACAGGAGTGCAGGTCACACCTTGCGTGGTCTCGTGGGGACACGGGGATGCAAGGTTGGGGGGACAGAGGGACACAGAGGTGCAGGTCACACCCTGCGTGGCCTCACAAGGAGATGGGGATGCAGGTCACACCCTGCATGGCTTTGTGGTGACTTGGGATGCGAGGATGGGGGGACAGAGGGACACAGAGGTGCAGGTCACACCCTGCACAGCCTCGTGGGGACACGGGGATGCAAATCACACCCTGCATGGATTTGTGGTGACTTAGGATGCAAGGATGGGGGGACAGGGGGACACAGGGGTGCAGGTCACACCCTCTGTGGCCTCATGAGGAGATGGGGATGCAGGTCACACCCTGCACAGCCTTGTGGGGACACGGGGATGCAAGGATGGGGGGACAGAGGGACACAGGAGTGCAGGTCACACCTTGCGTGGCCTTGTGGGGACACGAGGATGCAGGTCACACCCTGCACAGCCTTGTGGGGACACGGGGATGCAAGGATGGGGGGACAGAGGGACACAGAGGTGCAGATCACACCCTGCGTGGCCTCACGAGTTGATGGGGATGCAGGTCACACCCTGCGTGGCTGTGTAGTGACACGGGATACGAGGAGATGGGGGGACAGAGGGACACAGGGGTGGAGGTCACACCCTGCATGGCCTCATGGGGACACAGGGATGCAAATCACACCCTGTGTGGCTTTGTGGTGACACGGGATGCGAGGATGAGGGGACAGGGGGACACAGGAGTGCAGGTCACACCCTGTGTGGCCTCGTGAGGAGATGGGCATGCAGGTCACGCCCTGTGTGGCTTTGTGGTGACATGGGATGTGAGGACACAGGTGATGCTCTCCACAGCCGTCTGCTGATGCGGTACACGGGTCACACCTTCGTGGCCTTGTGGTGACATAGGGACATGAGGACGCAGGGACGCAGGTTGCACCCTGTATGGCCTGGTGCTGACGTGGGGACACAGGGTGGCAGAGGCGACGGGGACACGGCTGTGGCCAGAGGGTGATGAGGGCTGGGGGTGACACTTGGGTCGGGGGTTCAGGGGGCTCAGTGTGACAGGGCAGAGGTGGCTGTACTGGGAGTGGCACCACAAGGGGTGGCATTACCAGAGTGGGGACATTGCTGCCGGTGACAGCGCAGGGGGTGGCATTGCCAGAGGTGGCCATGGGGAGGGTGACATTGCCAGGGGTGGCCGTGCTCGGGGCTGGCAGGGCCCCAGCTCGCCCGGACACCTGAGCCGCTGGCGAGGACTGTTGTGCCGCGCTCCAGCTAAATATACCCGGCCACGGGGCCCCTGCTCCCCGCCAGGTCCCCCCACGGCCCTGTCCCCCCTGAGCCCTGGTCCCCCTGCTCCTCACCGTCACCCTCTCTGGGGCCCTGTCCTCCCTGTCCCCTGCTGTGGTTCCCCCTCCCATCTCTCCATCCCCTCTGCTCCCCTCCACGGTCCCCGACATCTCCCCACCTGGCTCCCCGTGCCCCTGGGTCCCCATCTCTCCTGCTCCCCAACATCGTCCCTCCCTGGTCCCCGTGTCCCCTGCTCCCTGCTGTGTCCCCCTGCCAGCTCCCAGTGTCCCCTGCTCCTCACCAGCGTGTTCCCCCCTGCTCCCTACCATGGTTCCTGCTGTGTCCCCCCTGTGACCCCAATGTCCCTTCCTGGCTCCCTGTACCCCAACTCTCCCCTACTGTCCCTGTGGTGTTCCCCCCATGTCCTTGTGCCCCCTTCTATGATCCTCACCTCATTCCTCCAGCTTCCCATCCCCACCCTGGTCCCTGTCCCCTTGCTCCTCCATGTTCCCCTGCCCCATCTCCCCATGTCCCCCACCATGTCCTTGTGCCCCCAGTTCCCTCCTAAGGTCCCCACCTTGTCCCCCCAGCTCCCTGTCCCCATCAGTGTCCCCTCCCTGTCCTCCTGTGTGTCCCCCAGGACCAGGTCCCACCCCACGTCCCTGCCCGCTGTGTCCCTCCCAGGTTCCCCCACCCCATGTCCCTGTCCCCCTGCCATGTCCCCACCTTTCTTCTCTCCGGTGAAGGGCACCAGGTCCTCTCGCTCTTTGGCCTCCAGCGCCTGCTTCTCCAGGTGCTGCAGCAGAGCCTCCCTGTCCAGCGGCCCCGTCGGGCTCTTCTGGGTCTGGTCGCGCTGCCTCAGCCCTGCCGGCAGCAGCACGTTCTGGGGAGACAGCAGGTCACCCCAGGCTCCTCATCCCCCTCCGTCCCCCGTCCCCATCCCAGCACCCACCTCGGGGTCCATCTCCAGCAGCTCCATGTCCAGCTGCTCCAGCTCCTCGGCCGACAGCTCCTGCAGGATCTTGTCCTCATCGATGTCGCGGTACTTCTCCAGCTCTTGCCGGTACGACGTCATGGTGGGAGCTGCCGGGGGGAGTCCTTGGGCTTGGGAGGCAGCCCTGAACTTCCCCCAATGCCGTGGTGACCCCCATGCCATGGAGAACCAACTTCATGCCAAAGGGATCCCCCCCCCTCAACACCATGGTGACCTCCTCAACACTGTGGAGACCCAACCTCATGCTGAAGGGATCTCCCCAACACCATGGTGACCTCCTCAACGTTGTGGAGACCCATCCTCATGCCGAAGGGAACCCCCCCCCAACACTGTGGAGACCCATCCTTATGCAAAGGGATTCCCTCAACACCATGGAGACCCCCCCATGCCATGGAGACCCATCTTCATGCCAAAGGGAACCCCCTCAATACCATGGTGACCTCCTCAACCCTGTGGTGACCCCCATGCCATGGGAATCCATCCTCATGCCAAAGGGATCCTTTGGTGACCAACTCAACACCGTCATAGCCTACCTAACACCATCGTGACACCCCCCCCCCCCCCCCCCAATATCGTGGTGACCTCCATGCCATGGAGACCCATCCTCATGCCAAAGGGATCCCCCTCAACACCGTGGTGACCTCCTCCCAACACTGTGGTGACCCCCATGCCATGGAGAAACACCCCCACCCAGCACCACGGTGACCCCCAATCCCATGGTGCCCCCCTCATGCCATGGAGACCCCCTTCACCACAGTGACCCCCACCCCCCCCCCCCCAAGCCTGCTGTGGCCTGCAGGGCCCCTTTGTCCTATAGGATACTGGGGTCCCACCAGCTGGGGAGGGTGGGAGCAGTTGGGAAAACCAAATCGTGTCTCCAGGGTGACCCCAGGACCACGACCTGGTCCCCCTGCCCCAGTCTCCACCCTTGTTTGGGGGCAGGTCCTGCTCCAGCCCCTCTGAGCCCCCCGCCCAGTCCTTACCCCACTGCCTCCCAGTGCTGTCTCCCACCTCCTGGAGGGGCAAATCCTGCTCTCCATCCCCTCTGCCTCCCTTCTCTGAGCCCCGTTGCCCCCCAGCACCGTTCCCTGCCCCTGGGGAGGGGGCACCACGAACCTTGAGTCGCCCCGAGGAATGGGGCTGAGATCCATCTCCCAGATCCTAAGGGCTTGGGGTGGGGGCATCACAACCCTGGTGCCCCCCAGAGGGATCAGACACCCCTGAGTGAAAGGGATCCCTGCCGGCCCCAGGGACCCTCTCCCACCAGCGAGAGCCCCCCCTATCCTGGGAAACACCCCCATTTTTGGAGACCCCCCGCCTTGGCCCCTACCTGGCTGGTGGGTGCTGGGTGCTGGGTACGAGCCCCGGTGCTGAGCCAAGGGCTCCGGCGGCGGCAGCAGCGCATGAGCTCAGCGTTTTATTCCACGGGGAGGGGCAGGATCGCATGTCCCGTTATCGCACCCCTGCCAGCCCCACCACGGCTCCACCCCGGGGCACCCCTGGGCTTGGGGGGAGGGGGGGGCTCCCCTGCGCCCCTTGGGGTGCAGGGAGAAACCCTCAGCTACTCAAGTTCCCCCCTCAATCCCCCTTCACCCCCAGGTTATGGGGGTGAGGGGGCTCCCAGTCCCCCAAATCCCATCCAAGGATGGGATTTGGGGGACTGGGAGCCCCCTCACCCCCATAACCTGGGGGTGAAGGGGGCAGCGCTGTGCTTGGAATGATCTGCTTGTTTATTGTAGTGTTTTCTGCAAAAGCAGAGTGGGGAGGGGGGTCACGGTGCCCGAGGTGCTGAGCTGGGCCTGGGAAGCAGAGAATCAGAGTTGTTGAGGTTGGAACAGGTCTCCAAGCTCATCCAGTCCTGACCTGCCCTGTGGGGCTGACCCCTGTCCCCAAGCGCCACAGCCACATGGTTTGCGAACCTCTCCAGGGCTGGAGACACCCCCAGTGCCCTGAGCAGCCCCTTCCAGGGCTTCCCCACCCTGTCCCTGAGGGAATTGTTCCCAATACCCAACCTAAACCTTCCTCTGGCACAACTTGAGGCTGTTCCTTCTCATTCCATCGTTTGTTCCTTGGGAACAGAGACTGGTACAACTGCTTTGCTACAACCTTCCTGGGAGCTGCAGAGCGATGAGGTCTCCCCTCAGCCTCCTCTTCTCCAAACCAAACAGCTCCAGGGCCCTTACTGCTCCACCAACCCCTGTTCTCCAGCCCCTTCCCAGCACCACTCCCTTTCTCTGGCCACACTCCAGCCCTTCAAAGTCTTTTTTGGAGTGAGGGACCCAAAACTGAACCCAGGATTTGAGCTGCAGCCTCACCAGCACCGAGTCCAGGGGGACAGTCATAGAATCATAGAATCATCAGGTTGGAAGAGACCCATCGGATCATTGAGTCCAACCATTCCCATCATTCCCATTACTGTGTCCAGTTGTGGGTCCCTCAGCACAAGAAGGATGTTGAGGCTCTGGAGCAAGTCCAGAGAAGAGCCACGAAGCTGGTGAAGGGGCTGGAGAACAGGCCCTATGAGGAGCGGCTGAGAGAGCTGGGGGGGTTTAGCCTAGAGAAGAGGAGGCTGAGAGGAGACCTCATTACTCTCTACAACTACCTGAAGGGAGGTTGTGGAGAGGAGGGAGCTGGGCTCTTCTCCCAAGGGACAGGGGACAGGACAAGAGGGAATGGCCTCAAGCTCCACCAGGGGAGATTTAGGCTGGAGATTAGGAGGAAGTTTTTCACAGAAAGAGTCATTGGGCATTGGAATAGGCTGCCCAGGGAGGTAGTTGATTCCCCTTCCCTGGAGGTGTTTAAGGGACAGGTGGATGAGGTCTTGAGGGGCTTGGTTTAGTGTTTGATGGGAATGGTTGGACTCAATGATCTGACGGGTCCCTTCCAACCTGGTTGTTCTGTGATTCTGATTCTAATCACTAACTCATGTCCCTCAGGACCTTGTCTACCCGTCCCTTAAACCCCTCCAGGGAAGGGGACTCAGCCACCTCCCTGGGCAGCCTATTCCAATGCCCAATGACCCTTTCTGTGAAGAACTTCCTCCTAATCTCTAGCCTAAATCTCCCCTGGTGGAGCTTGAGGCCATTCCCTCTCGTCCTGTCCCTTGGAAGAAGAGGCCAACTTCCTCTTCTCCCCAACCTCCTTTTCAGGTAGTTGTAGAGAGTAATGAGGTCTCCCCTCAGCCTTCTCTTCTTCAGGATAAACCCCCCCAGCTCTCTCAGCCGTTCCTCGTAAGGCCTTTTCTCCAGACCCCTCACCACCCTCATTGCTCTTCTCTGGACTTGCTCCAGAGCCTTGGGAGACAGGACAGTCCTTGCCCTGCTCCTGCTGGCCACCCCATGGCTGATCCAAACCTGGATTCTGGTGGCCTTCTTGGTCACTGCTGCTCATGTTCAGCACCCTCGTTGCGCACAGGCCGCTCGGATTTATTTTTTTTAATATAAAAAAAAAAAAACACGTGGGAAGGAGATAAATAGAGCAAGGAAGCCTCTCTCACTCAGGCAGTGGGGACGCTCTGCTTGATGATGATCTTCTGGCGCGTGGGGCGGATGCCGGGATCGGGGCCGGAGGGAGCGGAGGCCCCCAGGGTGGCGGAGGCGGTGGCAGCACTCGGCAGCCCATGGGCCGTGATGTATTTTTTGTAGGCTTCCCGGATGATTTTGAAGGCGCGGATGTTGGAGTAGGGGATGTCGGTGATGGGGTCGCGGTACACGGCCGGTTTGTGGGTGACGGGGCAGATCTCCCGCACCGGCAGCCGCGGCGGCTTCGATTTGGGAAAGAAACGCTCGAAGGTTTCGTCGTCGCTGAAGGAGATAAAGGTGCGGGAGCACTTCCCGGCGGAAGCCGGAGCCGGGGCCGCTTCGACCTGCTGTGGGTCTTGGTCTAACCTGGAAGAGCAAGGAATCAGAGCTGCCTGATCCGCTCGAGCTGCCCCAAATCCCCTTCTCCCTCACTGCACTGGTGCAGAGCTTGGGGAGGGATCAAGATGGGACCTGGGGGGCAGCTCAAGGGGGAAAAAATGGTCACCACATGCTGAGGTGACCCCAACCTACCCCTCCACGTCCACGTTCTCCTCTTTTCCTGGCTCCGGGACGAGGGGCATGGTGACCGACCAGTAGCGGATCACTGGCCCCACACACTTGCGCTTCTTCTGCACCTGCTTCTTCTTGTCGGCTTCCAGACGCTCGTAGTTCTCTGTGAGGGGAGACAAAAGGACAGGGAGGCTCAACACCTGCCCTGGGTTCTTCTTGGGGGGTCCTGAGCCCCTCACTCTGTGCCGTTCTGGGGGTTCCTGAGCCCCTCACTCTGTGCTGTTCTGGGCAGTCCCTCGCCCCTTGCTCTGTGTTGTTCTGGGGGGTCCCTCGCCCCTCGCTCTGTGCTGTTCTAGGGGGTCCCTCGCCCTGTGCTGTTCTGGGGGTTCCCTCGCGACTTGCCCTGTGCTGTTCTGGGGGTCCTGAGCCCCTCACTCGGTGCTGTTCTGGGGGGTCTGAGCCCCTCATTCTGTGCTGTTCTGGGGGCTCCCTCGCCCCTCACTCTGTGCTTTTCTGAGGGCTCCCTCGCCCCTCACTCTGTGCTGTTCTTGGGGGTCTGAGCCCCTCACTCTGTGCCGTTCTTGGGGGTCTGAGCCCCTCACTCTGTGCTGTTCTGGGCAGTCCCTCGCCCCTTGCTCTGTGTTGTTCTGGGGGGTCCCTCGCCCCTCGCTCTGTGCTGTTCTAGGGAGTCTGAGCCCCTCGCTCTGTGTTGTTGTGGGGGTTCCCTTGCCACTTGCCCTGTGCTGTTCTGGGGGTCCTGAGCCCCTCACTCGGTGCTGTTCTGGGGGGTCTGAGCCCCTCACTCTGTGCCGTTCTGGGGGTTTCCTGAGCCCCTCACTCTGTGCCGTTCTGGGGGTTTCCTGAGCCCCTCACTCTGTGCCGTTCTGGGGGTTCCTGAGCCCCTCATTCTGTGCCGTTCTGGGGGTCCCTCGCCCCTCATTCTGTGCTGTTCTGGGGGTTTCCTGAGCCCCTCACTCTGTGCTGTTCTGGGGGATCTGAGCCCCTCACTCTGTGCTGTTCTGGGGGTTCCTGAGCCCCTCACTCTCTGCCGTTCTGGGGGGTCTAAGCCCCTCGCTCTGTGCTGTTCTAGGGGGTCCCTCGCCCCTCGCTCTGTGCTGTTCTAGGGGGTCCCTCGCCCCTCGCTCTGTGCTGTTCTGGGGGTTCCCTCGCCACTTGCCCTGTGCTGTTCTGCGGGTCCCGAGCCCCTCACTCTGTGCTGTTTTGGGGGGGTCTTGAACCCCTCACTCAGTGCTGTTCTGGGGGGTCCTGAACTCCTCACTCAGTGCTGTTCTGGGGAGTCCCATCCCCATCACTCACCGTTCTAGGGGTTCCCTCGCCCCTTGACCTGCACTCTTCCTTTGCCCCTCACCCTTCTAGGGTTCCCTCCTCCCTCAGCCCAGCTCACCCAGCGAGCGGAGGTTGATCTCCTCGGTGATCTTGGCCTCCTCCAGCAGCTCCTCCTGCGTCAGGGGCCGATCGTAGTTGGGGCCGCCCTTCTTCCGCTTGGACTGCACCTGGCGCTCCTGGATGCGCAGGAAGGTTTGGCGCGTGTGCTCCGTCGTCGACTGCCGCATGTGCTTCCGGCCTGCGGCGGGAGGACAGGGGTCACCGGGAGCCATCCCGGAGGGTCCTCGATCCCACCCCAGCCCATTCCACGTGGACTCACTGTCTCCCATGTCATCCTGGAGCTCCAAGGGGATGGATTTCACCTCTCGTGGCTTCTGGGAGCCGCTGGGGACATCCGACTTCTTGGGGCGCAGGGACTTGAGGGGCTCCTGTGGGATGGGGCAGAGGATGAGGAAGGGAGAAAATTCATAGAATCACTAGGTTGGAAAAGACATTTGAGATCATCGACTCCAACCGCACCAACTAATAAATCCGATCTCCAAGCACCTCATCTCCTCACCTTTTAATCCCCTCCAGGGATGGGGACTCAGCCACCTCCCTGGCAGCCGTTCCAGGGCATGAGAACCCTTTTCATGAAGAAATTTTTCCCGATGTCCAATCTTAACCTGCCCTGACGCAGCTTGAGGCTGTTCCCTCTCGTCCCATCACCTCTCACTTGGGAGAAGAGACCAACACCCACCTCTCTGCAACCTCCTCTCAGGCAGTTGTAGAGAGAACAAGGTCTCCCCTCAGCCTCCTCTTCTCCAGGCTGAACAACCCCAGGTCCCTCAGCCGCTCCTCATAACCCCTGATCTCCGTTTCCTTCTCTGGATGCACTCCAGGACCTCAAGGTCTTTCTTGGAGTGAGGGGCCCACAACTGACCCCAGGATTTGAGGAGCGGTCTCCCCAGGGCTGAGTCCAGAGGGAGAAGAAACTCCCTGGCCCTGCTGGCCACGCTGGGGCTGATCCAAGCCAAGCTGCCCTTGGCCTTCTTGGCCACCTGGGCCCCTGCTGCTTCCTCTTCAACCAACACCCTCAGGTCCTTCTCTGCCAGGGACCTTTCCAGCTGCAATTCCCCAGGGTTGCTGTGTGACAGGATTCGGTGCTTGGCCCTGTTAACACCCCCTGGCCAGAGATTTGGCCTCGGTTAAAACTCAGTTTTTCCCATCGGGGAGTCAATCCCCAGGGCTGCACCCGATAGGCCTTGGTGACGACGCGGCGGCGTTTGGGCTCGCTCTCCTCCTGGTCGCTGGCCGGTTCGTCGCCCTCATCGATGTCGAAGTCCGAGTCCACCTCGTCATCGCTGTCCGACTGATCGCCCCGGTACTCGTCATCACCCGACTCCTGCAGGGACAGCAGGGCTCTGTCACCCCCAGGCTCCCCACCCCACAGCCCCCAGCCCCATGGTGGGGGCTTCTCCAATGGCTGCACCCCCCACCAGCTCCTCCCCAGTCCCTACACCCTCAGAAATCTCACCCAGGGCTCCCCAACTCCCTCCCTGGGAGCCCCAGACACTCCCATCCGCCCCATCCCACCACCCAGTGCTCCCACCTCCCTCCCTGGGACTCCTATCCAACATAGCCCCCCCCCCCCACCTTCCCCTTCAGACTCCCGCATACCCCTCCTCTCCCTCCTGGGACCCCCCCCAACACCTCCCAGGGCTCCCCATCTCTCCCCTCCCAGACCCTCCCTCCTTTCCCTCCATGAACCTCTACCCTGCCACCCCCCAGACAGCCCCTTGCGACCCCCAACCCCTTTGGGGCTCCCAATCTCTCCCCCAGGACCCCAACTCCTCCTCTGGGTCTCCCCAACATCCTCCTCCTCAGGATGCCAATCAACCCATTCCCCCCAGACACCCCCTGGGACCCCCAACCACTCCCTGGGACCCCTGGGGGCTCCCAATCTCTCCCCCAGGACCCCAACTCCTCCTCTGGGTCTCCCCAACATCCTCCTCCTCAGGATGCCAATCAACCCATTCCCCCAGACACCCCCTGGGACCCCACACGCAGACCCCCAAGCATTTTCTGGGGCTCCCATCTCTCCTCTTTAGGACCCCTCCCTCCCCTAGGACCCTCAACTCCCACATTCCCCCCAGGTCCCCCTCATGTGCCCCATACACTTCCACCGCCAGGACCTCCATCTCTCCCCCAGGGACCCCCCCTCCCCGAGGGCACCAGGATCTCCTAGTACTTTCTCCAGTTCCCCCCATTTCTCCCCTCAGGACCCCCATCTTTCCCCCTAGGACCTCCCCCGCCCCCAGGACCTTCAGCTCCCCCATTCCCTCAGCACCCCCGTAACCCGCTCCCTCCGCCCAGGCACCCCAGGACCCTCGTATCTCCCCCAGTGCCCCCCAACCCTGAGAACCCCAACTGCCTCCCTCCCTCAGGACCCTCAGCTCCCCCAATGCCCCCAGCCCCTTCCCCAACCCATTCCCCATGCACTTCCACTCCCAGGGACCCCTCCCGCCTCCCCGAGGACCCCAGGATCTCCTAAGAGCCTCAACTCCCCCAGTCCGTCCCCCCCCCCCCCCCCCTCCATACACACTCTCGGACCCCCATCTCTTCCCCCAGGCCCCCTCTGTCCTCAGGCTCCTCAACTCACCCATTCCCTCAGCCCCCTCAAACCCCCTCCCTCCCCCCAGGCACCCCAGAACCCTGATATAGAATCATAGAACAACCAGGTTGGAAGAGACCCATCAGATCATCGAGTCCAACCATTCCTATCAAACACTAAACCAACTCCCTCAGGACCTCATCTACATGTGCCTTAAACACCTCCAGGGAAGGGGAATCAACCCCCTCCCTGGGCAGCCTGTTCCAATGCCCAATGACCCTTTCCATGAAAAACTTCCTCCTAATCTCCAGCCCAAATCTCCCCTGGTGGAGCTTGAGGCCATTCCCTCTTGTCCTGTCCTCTGGCACTTGGCAGAAGAGCCCAGCTCCCTCTTCTCTACAACCTCCTTTCAGGGAGTTGTAGAAAGTAATGAGGTCTCCCCTCAGCCTCCTCTTCTCCAGGATAAACCCCCCCAGCTCTCTCAGTCGCTCCGCATAGGGCCTGTTCTCCAGCCCCTTCACCAGCCTCGTGGCTCTTCTCTGGACTCGCTCCAGAGCCTCAACATCCTTCTTGTGCTGAGGGGCTCACAACTGGACACAGGATTCAAGGAGCGGCCTCACCAGTGCTGAGTCCAGAGGGAGAATCACCTCCCTGGCCCTGCTGGTCACACCATTTCTGATCCAAGCCAGGATGCCATTGGCCTTCTTGGCCACCTGGGCACACTGCTGGCTCATGGTCAGTCGCTGTCGACCAACACCCCCAGGTCCCTCTCCTCCTGGCAGCTTTCTAGACAGACTTCTCCCAGTCTGTAGCTCTGCAGAGGGTTGTTGTGCCCCAAGTGCAGGACCCGACATTTGACATTACTCACCCAGTGCCCCCTACTCTCCCTGAGAACCCCGATTCCCTCCTCCCAGGACCCTCAACTCTCCCATCCCCCAGGCCTCCCCCCGCCCCTACCTGCCCCACGGCCCCTACCCTTAGAACCCCGATCTCTCCCGCCCCTCCCCGAGGACCCCAGCATCTCCTAAGACTCTCAACCCCCCAGTTCCCCCCCGTACCTCGTTGAAGCCGCCATAGGTGGTCTGGTAGAACTCATCCTCCTCCTCGGCCTCGAGCAGCCCAGACAGGCGGTTCCCGGCCGTTCGCCGCGGGGCGCGACCCTCCGCCAGGCTCATGGCGCCGCATCGGTGCTCGGCTCGCCGCCCTGACCGCTCCTCCCCGTCCCACCGCGCCGCCAGGCAGCGCCGAACGAGCGCCGAGCGAGCCATCGCGGCGGGCGCCCCCAAGCGGCAGGAGGGGGCGCTGCTGGGGCGAGAGAG
>JAUMJK010001289.1:0-16117 GCA_033558105.1 Coccyzus lansbergi
GGACGGACGGAGGCACCGGGACCGCCCCCAGCCCTGCCCCCTCCCACCCTCCCCACTTCTCCTCCTCTGCCAGTTCTTCTCCTTCTCCTTCTCCTTCTCCTTCTCCTTCTCCTTCTCCTTCTCCTTCTCCTTCTCCTTCTCCTTCTCCTTCTCCTTCTCCTTCTCCTTCTCCTTCTCCTTCTCCTTCTCCCCCACTTCTTCTCACCTCCTACTTCTTGTCCTCTCCTCTCCTCTCCTCTCCCACTTCTTCTCATCTCCTACTTCTTCTCATCTCCTACTTCTCCTCTTCTCCTCTCCTTTCCCACTTCTTCTCTCCCAGTTCTTCTCATCCCCTGTCCCAGTTCTTCTCCTCTCCTCTTCCACTTCTCTCCCACTTCTTCCACTTCTTCTCCTCTCCCATTTCTTCTCATCTCCTACTTCTCGTCTCCTACTTCTTCTCTTCTCCTCTCCCAATTCTTCTCATCCCCTCTCCCACTTCTTCCACTTCTTCTCCTCTCCCACTTCTTCTCATCTCCCACTTCTCCTCTCCCAATCATTCTCATCTCCTAGTTCTCCTCCTCTCCAATCCTACTTCTTCCCTTCTCCTCTCCCAATTCTTCTCTCCCAATTCTTCTCATCCCCTCTCCCACTTCTTCTCTTCTCCTCTCCCACTTCTTCTCCTCTCCTAATTCTCCTCCTCTCCTAATTCTCCTCTCCCACTTCTCATGTCCCATTTCTCTCCCACTTCTTCTTGTCTCCTACTTCTTCTCCTCTCCTTCCCACTTCTTGTCATTCCCTCTCCCACGTCTTCTCTCCCAGTTCTTCTCATCCCCTCTCCCAATTCTTCTCCTCTCCTCTTCCACTTCTCTCCCACTTCTTCTTGTCTCCTCTCCCACTTCCTCTCGTCTCCCAGTTCTCCTCTCCCACTTCTTCTTGTCTCCTACTTCTTTCCCACTTCTCGTCTTCCACTTTTCCCACTGCTTCTCGCCTTCTCTCCCAGCAGAGGGCGCTGCTGGTGCTTGGTTGATCCTCCCAGTGTCCCTTTAGACGCTGCTCTAACTGGATACAAGAGGAAAGCTGGGAAGGGGCCCTGGATCAGGGAGGGCAGGGGCAGGGTGAGGGGGAAGGATTTGAGCTGCAAGAGGGGAGACTGAGGTGAGATCTGAGGCAGAAATGTTTTGCTGTGAGGGTGGGGAGGCCCTGGCCCAGGTTGCCCAGAGCAGGGGTGGCTGCCCCATCCCTGGAGGGGTTCAAGGGCAGGTTGGATGGGGCTTGGAGACCCTGATCCAGTGGGAGGTGTCCCTGTCCATGGCAGGGGTGGGACTGGATGGGCTTTGAGGTCCCTTCCAACCCAAACCATTCCATGATTCTATGAAAACCCGTTTGGATTTCTGGCTCTGTCTTCCCCTCAGTCCCACACCGAGATGGTTGCTGCAGGTAACACAACAGTGGTGTGAGGGCAATGTGGCCGCCTGGGAGGCCATCACGCCTCACCAGCAAGGTCGGTCAAGGCCAGAGATTATCTCCTAGGTGATCAGGGATCAAGGCTGGGACTGTGAGCATCAGCCCTCTCAGCTGCTTGCCCCAGAAGCATCAACCAGTGTCCCTACACCTGGCAGGAGAGCGACTTTGCAGCCTGCACCTCCCTGGAGGGGAGATGCTGTGCCAGGATCTCTTGATTTGGGATGAACGCAGCCATGTTAAGGTGCTCCTGGAGCTGTGAGCTCTTCCAGCGTGGAGAGGCCACATGCCTGATGTGGCTGCAGCTGGAAAGAGGAGGCTTAGATTTGCCCAGGTCATGAATTCACACCTTTTGGCAGCTGAGCCACCACACCACACACCAGCCTCTAACAAAAACAAGGCTATCAGGTTGTCTCTTGGAGGATGCTCTGCTCCCTCCATGGGTACCAGTGAGGGGAGCAGGGCTGTGGGGAGGAGAGGGAGCACACCAGGGACTGCCCCATCTAGGCCAGAGGAAGATCATAGAATCATACAAGCATAGAACAAACAGGCTGGAAGAGACCCACCGGATCATTGAGTCCAACCATTCCTATCAAACACTAACCCATGTCCCTCAGCACCTCGTCCACCCGTCCCTTAAACACCTCCAGGGAAGGTGAATCAACTCCCTCCCTGGGCAGCCTCTGCCAGTGACCAATCACCATTTCTGTGAAAAACTTTTTCCTAATGTCCAGCCTGAACCTCCCCTGGTGGAGCTTGAGGCCATTCCCTCTTGTCCTGTCCCTTGGGAGAAGAGCCCAGCTCCCTCCTCTCCACAACCTCCTTGCAGGGAAAGAGCAATGAGGTCTCCCCTCAGCCTCCTCTTCTCCAGGATAAACACCCCCAGCTCTCTCAGCCATTCCTCGTAAGGCCTGTAAGATCTCCAGAAAGACATCAAGAACTCAGAAACGGGATGATCAAGAGGAGACACGTGGTCATGGCCGTGTGCACAGGCAGGGAGGTCCCATCACCATCCCACTAGAGAGAGCGAGAAGATCAGCTGTCAGAGAAGACAAGGGGAAGAGCTGGGGTGAGAGGTCCCAACACAGGGACGAAGCTGCAGGCAGCAAATGGTTCTTCCTCCCCAACCCAAGCCTGTGGATGCTCCAGGTCTGTGTGTGTCTCAGGAGGGAGCAGTCCCACCTGGTGATGTTATGCAGGGTGGTGGGGGTTGGCAGCAGTAGGGCTTTACATCCATCCCGAGGAAGCTTGTCAGTCTGTGGCTTTACGGAGCTGCCTTAAATCTTGCCCCCCTCCATCCATCCCTCTGCTGCCACATGAACAACTTCCCAGGGAACAGTCCTGCTCCCACAGTCGCAGACTCATAGAATTGTTTAGGTTGGAAGAGACCAATAAGATCGTGAAGTCTAGCACTTAACCCAAGACTGCCAACTCCACCACTAAACCATGTTCCTAAGCACCACATCCACAGGTCTTTTAAACATCTCCAGGGATGAAGACTCCACTAGTGCCCTAGGCAGCCTCTGCCAGGGCTTCGCCTGGGTTTTGGTAAAGAAATGTTCCCTAAGACTTTAGAAACCTGCCAGGAGGAGAGGGACCTGGGGGTGTTGGTTGATGGCCGACTGAACATGAGGCAGCAGTGGCCCAGGTGGCCAAGAAGGCCGATGGCATCCTGGTTTGTATCAGAAATGGTGTGACCAGCAGCTCCAGGGAGGTGATTCTCCCTCTGTACTCAGCACTGGTGAGACCACTCCTTGAATCCTGTGTTCAGTTGTGGGCCCCTCAGCACAAGAAGGATGTTGAGGCTCTGGAGCGAGTCCAGAGAGGAGCAATGAAGCTGGTGAAGGGGCTGGAGAACAGGCCCTGTGAGAAGCAGCTGAGAGAGCTGGGGGTGTTTATCCTGGAGAAGAGGAGGCTGAGAGGAGACCTCATTACTCTCTCCAACTCCCTTAGAGGAGGTTGTGGAGAGGAGGGAGCTGGGCTCTTCTCCCAAGTGACAGGGACAGGACAAGAGGGAATGGCCTCAAGCTTTACCAGGGGAGATTTAGGTTAGAGATTAGGAGGAGTTTTTTCAATTGGCATTGGAATAGGCTGCCCATGGAGGTGGTTGAGTCCCCTTCCCTGGAGGTGTTTAAGAGACAGGTAGATGAGGTCCTGAGGGAAATGGTTTAGTGTTTGATAGGAATGGTTGGACTCAATGATCTGATGGGTCTCTTCCAACCTGGTGATTCTATAATTCTATGACTCAATCTAAAACTCCCCAGGTGCAGCTTGAGGCCATTTTCTCTCATCCTATCACTTGTTAGGGGGAGAAGAGCCTAGCATCCAATCACTCCAACCTCCTTTCCAGGAGCTGCAGAGAGTGATGAGATCTCCCCTTAGCCTCCTCTTCTCCAGGCTAAACATCTCCAGCTCCCTCAGCCACTTCTCATAAGTTTTCTTCTCCATCCCCTTCCCCAGGTCTGTTCCCTCCCTGGACACGCTCCAGCCCCTCAATGTCCTTCTTGGAGTGCGAAGCTTTTCAGCAGAGAGGTGTGTGGGTGTAATCCCATGCAGCAGGATGCTATGGGCAGCGGTGATAGGACATAAAGGGGCTGCCCAAATGCCTCCTACTGGGCTGCTTCACTCCCTGCTGGGAGAGCAAGAGCAGAGGGAGCTGCCTTGCAGGAGAACCTGTGAAGGTCATGGACGGGAGGCATGGCTGGCCCAGATGAGAGGTTTACGCACCCTGACTCCAGCTGGGCTGCGCTCTGGCTGTCCTTTTTCCTCATGTGTTTGTTATGCTCTGCTTACCCGGCAATAAGTCAAAATGATCTGGAGCTCTCTTTAACCCCCTGCAGCCCAGGAGAAACTAGGCGGTGTGAACCAGCTCAGAGATAGCAGGATGGAGACAGCTTCCCACGGGATGCAATGACGGCTCCTGGGGGTGAGCTGTGCTGCGTCAGAGGAGAAGCTGAGCCAAACCAGCCCAGATCCTGCTGCTTCGCAAGAGGCCGCAAAGCCCAGCTCTCCAGCAAAGCTTCTGGCTGTGGGAGTTTCTGGTCAGCGAGAAACAGCTTGTGTCCATCTAAACGGGTGGATGAGGTGTTGAGGGACATGGGTTTGGTAGGAACGGTTGGACTCAATGATCCAGTGGGTTTCTTCCAACCTGGTTGTTCTATGATTCTATGAAATCAACCTGTTGTGTTGCAGTCAGGGTGACCACCGATCCCTCTAGCTTCCACCCCTACTCCTGGCACTGTGCGAGGCCTGAGGAGCTGGCCTGAGCTGTTAACCTGGGACAAAAAAAACCTGGTAGCTTCTGGGCTGCAGAGGGCAAAGGGAGCTCCAGGTTGTTTTGACTCATGCCAACCGCCTGGCAAGCTCTGGAGATGACCTGACAGCAGCCAAGCAGGGGACGTCTCCATCCTCTCTGATAACAGGGACAAGCAAACCCTGGCCCCAGGCAAGGAGTGACCTGATGGGCCAACAAGGACTGGCAGCTATTCTGAGTCCAGGTACTGGGAGGACTTTGGAGGAAGAGGCTGGTTCCTCACAGCTGATGCTCTCCCCTTGGAGCCCCAAGGCAAGCAGGCAGTGGCGCAGCACAAAGGCTGCATTTGCTCCACTGAGAGCAGGCAAAGGGGCCAAACCTGCTGCCCCTCGGCACCACACAGCCAAAACCAGGCGTACAACAAACCAGAATGAGCAAGGCTCACTTCATAAGGGTATTTCTACTAAGCCAGAACCAGGCAGCGAGTACACGCTTCCCCCGCGAGCCTCCTGGATGAGGGAAAGGGGCCTCTTGCAGCTCTGCGTGTGGGAAGCATGTCTGAGCATCCTCACAAGGAGCTGGGCATGAAAAAGCCCTGAGCAAGCAGGAAACCTGTGGTGGGAAGCTCTGAGTCAGCTCCAACCCCGACTTGGCTGAAATCGGTCCATTCCTCCGCTCCCCAGCCTCCACGTGTCTTGCATGATTCTCAGATTCCCAGGAACAAAGCAGAGGGAGAGCACACGGCGCTAGTCTGTATCAGCCTGTCTGTGTCTGCGGGAGGGCACCCAAGGGACCTCTCAGGCGTCAGGCTGAAGCCTCTTCCTGGATCTCAAGCTCCACCAGGGGAGATTTAGGCTGGAGATTAGGAGGAAGTTTTTCACACAGAGGGTCATTGGGCATTGGAATAGGCTGCCCAGGGAGGGGGTTGATTCCCCTTCCCTGGAGGTGTTTAAGGCACGAGTGGATGAGGTGCTGAGGGACATGGTTTAGTGTTTGATAGGAATGGTTGGACTCGATGATCCGATGGGTCCCTTCCAACCTGGTTGTTCTATGATTCTATGATCTGGCCAAGCGACCAGTCCAAACTGAGCAGTTTGAGGCTGACCTAGTTCCCATCCAGGTGAGTTTACGAGAAAGGGCGAGGATGAGAAGCAAAGTCTCCTCTGAAATGGTTGCTGGCACCGTGGTTTGCACATGGCCATGTGGCAGTAAAGGGGGCAGTACAAGGTAGAATGCCACAGGGAAACTGAGGCAAGGAATTAGAATCATAGAACTCTTTAGGTTGGACATGGTTTATTGTTTGATAGGAATGTTTGGACTCGATGATCCGATGGGTCTCTTCCAACCTGGTGATTCTATGATTCTATGAAAAGACCTTTGAGATCATCAAGCCCAACCATCCCTGTCCAATCCTGAACCAGATCCCTGAGCACCTCCTCTGCCCAGCTTTTAAACCCCTCCAGGGATGGGGACTCCACCACCTCCCTGGGCAGCCGTGGCAGGGCCTGAGAACCCTTTCAGGGAAGAAATTCTCCCTAATATCCAATCTAAATCTCCCCTGGTGCAGCTTGAGGCAATTCCCTCTTGTCAGGCAGCTCTGCCGGAGCGCTGAGCCCTGCTGTCGGGACCCCAAAAACTCTTGGCACAGGAACCGATGGGTTCAATTCACGAGACAAATGTTTGAGAGGTCACACTGGGAGAAGAGCTGAGGCGTTCCTGAACTGCAGGCAATGATTTCACCTCCCCGGGGTTGGGAGGTTTGTGTTGCTTCCTGGCTGAAGATCCTGGAGCCAACACATGTTTGAAATCATCAGCTGCTCAAGCAAACAAAGCTGCCTTAAAGGGACAGCTACAGGAAGCTGAGCCCCAGCATCAGAGCCATGGTTCAGGGGAATGGACCCACAGGGAGATGCTCTGTCACTTATCCCGCTCAAGAGAGGATCCAACCTGAGCCAATCCAACAGATCCTGTGTGCCCCATTACCCCTTTAAAACATGGGGCGACGGAATTGCACACTTAACCATGGAATCATGGAATGGTTTGGGTCAGAAGGGACATCACAGCCTGTCCAGTCCTACCCCCTGACATGAGCAGGGACACCTCCCACTGGATGAGGGGCTCCAAGCCCCATCCAACCTGCCCTTGAACACCTCCAGGGATGGGGCAGCCACCTCTGCTCAGGGCCTCCTCACCCTCATTGTGAAAAATTTCTTCCTACTGTCTCATCTAAATCTTCCCCCCTCCAATTTAAAGCCATTGCCCTCATCCTGCCACTCCATGGCCTTGTAAAAAGTCCCTCCCCAGCTTTCTTGTAGGACCCTTTGGATACTGGTAGGACCTGCAGCAAAGCTGAAGTGAAATCATAGAATCATAAAATCATAGAATCATAAAATCATAGAATCATAGAACAACCAGGTTGGAAGGGACCCATCGGACCTTCTAGTCCAACCATTCCTATCAACACTAAACCACGGGGGCAAAGCAGAAAACCCCTGGCACACGACTCACACCTCCAAGCAGGTGCTCTCTGCCTGGTCCCCCCAACTCCCAGGTCTTGCTAACAACCAGCAAAACGCTTTCTCCTGCTCTCCTGCACTTGCTCTGCACTGCTGAGTGCTAAGGAAACAGATTTCCAGGCTCAGCTGACCCAACCCTCCTAGGGCGCAGACCAGGAAACACTTGAAGTGAAAAACAACTCCTCAGCCAGTCTCAGGAGGTCTTTTTTTTTTTTTTTTTTTTACCTGGCATCCACCCAATTTGACTTGCACAGTTCCAGTTCTGGTCCAGCCCTTGCTCGCGGGCTTGGCTGCTCTGACCATGACACGGAGAGCAGTCCCAGGCTACCAAGTTCTTGGAGCTCCAAGCTTCTCTGCTCATCAGCAGAGCCCACGTGCACCCTTGCCCCATCTGACAGGGCAGCAGACAGATATCGGGCCTACAGTGATAAGACAAGAGGGAAGGGCTTTAAATTGGAGAAGGGAAGATTTAGATGAGACATTGTGAGGAAATTATTCATGCTGAGGGTGAAGAGGCCCTGGCCCAGACTGCCCAGAGCAGTGGTGGCTGCCCCATCCCTGGAGGGGTTCAAGGGCAGGTTGGATGGGGCTTGGAGCCCCTGATCCCGTGGGAGGTGTCCCTGCCCATGGCAGGGGTGGGAATTAGATGATCTTTAAGGTCCCTTCCAACCCAAACCACTCTTCGATTCTATGATCAGGACCCAGGTTGCTTCTGCACACACATCCACACCCCAAATTGTAACTGCATCTGGATCTCCAAGCTCCTGACCACCAAAAACAGGGGCTTGGTCCCCTCTGCCCCTCTTTCCACCCTGTTTATCTGGCTGTCCCTTGCACGTGGGGTCCCTCCAAAACCCCAGAGCATGCAGGCCCCCAGCACCAGAACCAGGCAGAATTGCTGCCTGAGATGAGTGCAAGGTTTTGCAAGCAGTTTGTGGCAGAGATGCACCTTTTCCAGCTCTTCCCCCTCCACCTGGCTCTGAAGGTCCCGAACCTTTTTAACGAGAACAGCCAGGACAGTCTGCCCAGGGAGGGGGTTGACTCGCCTTCCCTGGAGGTGTTTAAGGTGCAAGTGGATGAGATTCTGAGGGACATGGGTTAGAGATTGATGGGAATGGTTGGACTCGATGATCCAGTGGGTCTCTTCCAACCTGGTGATTCTATGATTCTATGATTTCTTGTTGGATCCTTTTAGAAACAATCAGTCATCTCTCTCCTAGCTCAGTGACTTGCCCCAGTTCCAAAGAAAGCAACTTGCCTGGGGCATCATCTCCTTGCCAGGGCAGGGCAGGTGCCTGCATGGGCACAGGGGCATGCACTGAGCTGTCACAGAGGGGACAACACTGCTCATGGGCTTGGCAGATGCTTTCAGCTGGAAGATCCCCTTGTCTCAGGAGCATCCTGACACACACAGCAGGGAGGTGGAAGGGGCAGGGTTTTCCCCACCCAGGTTTCTCCAAGACAAGTCACCAGAAGTTCAGCAGCTGCTTCCCACAGTAAGAGCAAGGACAGGGACGGGTGGTAGAGGTAGAATCATAGAATCCCTAGGCTGGAAAAGACTTTTGAGATCATCAAGTCCAACTGTACCTGTGCATTACTAAATTATATCCCTAAGCACTTCCCCACAAGAAGGATGTTGAGGCTCTGGAGCAAGTCCAGAGAAGAGCGACGAGGCTGGTGAAGAGGCTGGAGAACAGAACCTATGAGGAGCGGCTGAGAGAGCTGGGGTTGTTTAGCCTGGAGAAGAGGAGGCTGAGAAGAGACCTCATTACTCTCTACAAGTACCTGAAAGGAGGTTGTGGAGAGGGGGGAGCTGGGCTCTTCTCCCAAGGGACAGGGGACAGGACAAGAGGGAATGGCCTCAAGCTCCACCAGGTGAGATTTAGGCTGGAGATTAGGAGGAAGTTTTTCACACAGAGGGTCATTGGGCATTGGAATAGGCTGCCCAGGGAGGGGATTGAGTCACCTTCCCTGGAGGTGTTTAAGGGACGGGTGGATGAGGCCTTGATGGACTTGGTTTAGTGTTTGATAGGAATGGTTGGACTCGATGATCCGATGGGTCTCTTCCAACCTGGTTGTTCTATGATTCTATGATCTGGCCACCTTTTAAACCCTCCAGGGATGGAGACTCCACCACCCTGCTGGGCAACCCCAGCCAGTGCCTGAGAACCCTTTCAGTGAGAGACTGGTAGAAAATTTTGTGAGTGGGCACTGAGATCAACATGCAGCCCAAGCTGAAAGACTTTGGCCATGGTGGTTGGTAACATATGAGCCCTCACCCCTTCAGCATCCACCTCCACATCTCCTGTCTGCTTTGGGTCCCACCTCCCTCACCCTGCTCCTGCAGCTTCGCCCCGATCAGGCTCCAGCACAGGTCCCGGGAGGTGGGGAATGGAGGAATGGAGGAACCCGCAGCCCCCAGACAACATCAGTGCTGCCTTTCTGCTAAAAGAGTAAGAAGAAAAACCTTTTTGCTATCATCCAGAAGATGCCAAGGAAACCACCAGCCTCTCTACACACTCCCCATCATCCTCTCCCTTTGCACATCACAGCCCACTGGAGACACTGGTGCAGGGAACGAGTGATTAGATCAAGGATCCAAAGGCATTTGCACGGAGCGTGCATTATTCATGGTTCAGAGAAATCTTTTACAAAGGCAATAAAAGCAGATAAGGTGACTAATTACTTACTTCCCCGTGTTTGGGAGGTCGTGGTAGCTGGTCACGGGGCTCCTCTGCATGCTGGGAGCAGCCCCACGTGCCTGGTTCCTGTCTCAAGGTGCCCACCTAAGGAGAAAATAGGGCTCAGGATACCAAAGTGCTGAGATTTAGTGTTCTCACCCTCACCTGGTGGCAAAGCAAGCATGGGTGAAGGGAAACTTGTAGAGGAAACCTGCTCCTACGATGACAACCCAGCCAGGCTGCAGTGATGGGTCCAGAGAGCAAGGGTCGGGAGGAAGGTTTTTGATAGGAATGGTTGGACTAGAAGATCCCATGGGTCCCTTCCAACCTGGTTGTTCTATGATTCTATGATTCTATGAAGGACACGTGCAGAACCAGCAGCTGGAGAAGCGAGAAGAGCCAACACGGACCCTGCAGGGAGTCATCACCCCAAAACACGCAACTGCTGCAGGAGAAATGTGGGGCAGGGACAGCAGAGCCCAGGGGTCATTGGGAAAGGAGAAGGAAGCAGGATGAGGGGTGACTTCCAGTGTGTGGGGACCACACTGCTTCATAGGCAGGGTTGCTTCAAGTCAGGTAGAAGCAAAGGCAGGACCTGCTTGAGCTCCATGTGTGACCAGGGCCACCCACCCACCCACCTCCTCACACGCCGAGAGGTGGTGCATTTGGGGATGGGCAGGAGCAGCCAGTTCTCAGCTCTCAACATGCTCCAACAAGGGCTGTGTCCTCTCTCTCCAGAGAGGGAACCCCAAAACCCTCACCATCCTCCTCCTCACCTAAAGCAGAGTGGGTGCTGCCTCGCTCTTCAGAGGGGTCAAAGAGCCTGGTTGGGCTGCATGGACATTGAAACCATCTGTAAGTGGGTACAAGAACACTAAGCAGAAAATGAGGACTGGAAAGATCCTTGAGTGTTTTTTTTCTTTGACCTCCTGCCCTGGCAGCTAAGGAAAAGGGTAATTCCTGCCCCTTCATCCAAGCCCAAGGCAATTTGGGACCCAAGAGGGAGTTGCTGCTTCCTCCCAGCTCCATAATTCATTAAAAATGAGAAACTGGACCTGCTCTTTGGCTTTTAATGAGGTGGTACCTGTGAGCAGCTGCCTTCTCCTCCATCCCTTGTCTCTGTAGGGAATTGGTCTGCATGAAGCTAGGAGGAGGCAGGAGGGTTTAATGGAAGAGGTAGTGCCGTTCTAGGCAAATAGGATCTGAAATGGGACAAGTTTATTTTTTAGAGGAAAAAAGATGCCCTTCACAGTGTGGGAGTGCTGGAGAAGTGAGCATGTGGGAGCCAGATCTTCTGAGCAGCTCTCCCTCTGCCCCTGGTTGAGGAGTCCCGAGATGACACATGCTCTGCAAGCCCCAGCCCAGCAAGTCGAGGCTTAAGGGCCCAAATCCTGAACTGATGTAACTACTGAAATATCACAGACAAGTTTAAACCCCTCAAGGGTCGAAACTCAGCCTGGCGGGGGTTTGGTTCACAGCTCTCACAGAGGGAGAGCAGCTCTGCCTGGGCAGCTCCATAACCTGCAGAAAACTCAGTCCTGGTTGACTCAGAGCAGGTCTGGCTCATTGCCACCTCTTTGTGGCATGTCCCTGTGGCACCTGGTGCCCTGTGCCCAGTTCTGGAGTCCTCAGCACAGGAAGGTGCAGCAAGTCCAGAGGAGGCCACAGAGATGATCCAAGGGCACCTCCTGTACAAGGACAGGCTGGGAGAGTTGGTGTTGTTCAGCCTGTAGAAGAGAAGGTTGCAGGGAGACCTTAGAGCAGCTTCCAGTGCTGAAAGGGGCTTCAGGAAAGCTGGAGAAGGGCTCTGGATCAGGGAGTACAAGGAGAGAAAGAGGGGACATGGTTTTCGGCTGCAAAGGGGGAGATTGAGATGAGGTCTTAGGGAGAAAATGTTTTGCTGTGAGGGTGGGGAGGCCCTGGCTCAGATTGCCCAGAGCAGTGGTGGCTGCCCCGTCCCTGGAGGGGTTCAAGGGCAGGTTGGATGGGGCTTGGAGCCCCTGATCCAGTGGGAAGGGTCCCTGCCCATGGTAGGGAGTTGGGACTAAATCGGCTCTGAGGTCCCTTCCAACCCAAACCATTCTATGAGCACCAGTGGCTGCGGTTCTAGGTGGGTCCCAGGCTGAAATCCTTGGACAGGTTGGCCACGGGGCAGCCGCCTCCACCCTGGGTCTTACCTGGCTCCAAATTCTTGGGCTCACAGCCTAGTCCCTGTTCCCCTGAGCTGCCCCCACGTTCAGGGTTTGGGTTGAGGCCAGCCCTCTTTTCCCACGTCCCATCCTTAGAGCAGAGGGAGCGGCTTCTGGACGATCAAAGCAGTCACATGTTTTAGCAAGATCTCTCTTTTCAGAGCTAATACCACCGCCAGCCACCCCCTCACCTGACTGTGGAGTGGCTCTTGCAGCCACCAGGTGACAGCCACCCTGCTGGCTTCTCTGTTTGCCATCTAAACACTACACATTCTGCCTGCAGGCACCAAGCCCATCCAGCTCCCGACCTCTGTCCCTGGGGTCAGTCTTTGTCCCCAGGGCCACCTCTATCCCCCGGGCCAGCTCGGTCCCTGAAGCCACCTCTGTCCCTGGGGTCACTCTCTCTACCCAGTGGCCACCCTAGGACCAGCAGCCACTCACTGCCCACAAGTCACCTCTGTGCCTGAGACCACTCTTTGTCCAGGGGCCACCTCTGTCCAGGTGTCACCTCTTTTTCCCTGGACCAGTTGCATCCCTGGGGTCAACCTTTGTCCTCAGGGCCACCTCTATCCAGGGCCCACCTCTTTTTCCTGGGCCACCTCTGTCCCTGGGGCCATCTTTTGTCCAGTGTCACCTCCGTACCTGGGGTCACCCTTTGCCCCTGGGGCCACCTCCGTCTAGGGGCCACGTCTTTTCCCTGGGCCACTCTCTCTCCCCAGTGGCCACCCTTGGACCAGCAGACATCCACTGCACAGAAGCCACCTTTGTCCCAGGAGCCACCTGTTTTCCCTGGACTCCCCTTCTGGCCAGCAGTGACCTCTCTGTCCCTGGGGCCACCTTTGTTCCTGGGCTCAGCCTTTGTCCAGGGCTCACAACTTGCCCCTGGGACCATCCTTTGTCCAAGGGCCACATTAGTCCCCGGTCTCCCCCTTTCTCCAGGAGCCGCCTCTGTCCTTGGGACCACCATTTGCCCCTGGGACCACCCTCTGTCCAGGAGCCACCTCTTTCCTCTGAGCTCCCCTTTTCTCCAGCAGCCACCTCTCTGTCCCAGAGGGCACCTTTGTCCCTTGGCTCCCCCTGTGTCTAGGAGCCACCATTTCCCCTGGGGCCACTGCTCTTCCTGGGGCCACCTCTTTTCTCTGGGCAGCCTCTGCCTCTGAGGCCACCTCTGTCTAGAGGCCACCTCTTTTTCCTAGGCCACTTCTGTACTTGGGACCACATTTGTCCCTGGGGCCACCTCTTTGTCCCTGAGGCAACCTCTATCCAGGGGCCATCTCTTTTCTCTGGGCCACCTCTGCCTCTGAGGCCACCTCTATCTTGAGGACACCTCTTTTTCCTAGGCCAGTTCTGTCCCTGGAGCCACCTTTGTCCCTGGAGTCACTTCTGTCCCTGGGCTCTCCTTTCTTCCAGGAGCCACCTCTGTCCCTGGGCTCCCTCTTTGTCCGGGAGCCAACTCTATCCCTGGGGTCACGTCTGTTCAGGGGTCATCTCTATCCAGGGGCCACCTTTTTCCTAGGCCACCTCTGCCCCTGGGACCACCTTTGTCCCTGGGCTCCCCTTTGCCCCGGAGACACCATTTGCCCCTGGGCTCCCCCTTTCTCCAGGAGCCACCTCTGTCTCTGGGGTCACCTCTGACTCTGGGCTCCCCCTTTATCCAGGTGCCACCTCTATCCCTGGGGTCACCTCTGTCCCTGGGACCACCCTTTGCCCAGGAGCTGTCTCTGCCCTGGGGCCACCTCTGTCCCTGGGGCCACATTTGTCCAGGAGCCAACTCTGTCCCTGGGGTCACCTCTGTCCAGGGGCCACCTCTACCCAGGGGCCACCTTTGTCCTAGGCCACCTCTTTCCTAGGCCACCTCTTTCCCTGGGGCCACTATTTGCCCCTGGGACCACCCTTTGCCCAGAAGCCACCTCTGCCCTGGGGCCACCTTTGTCCCTGGGCTCCCCCTTTGTCCAGGAGCCAACTCTGTTCCTGAGACCACCTTTGTCGAGGGGCCACCTTTTTCCTAGGCCACCTCTGCCCCCTGGGGCCACCATTTGCCCCTGGGCTCCCCCTTTCTCCAGGAGTCACCTCTGCCCCTGGGGCCACCTTTGTCTGTGGGCTCTCCCTTTGCCCAGCAGCTACCTCTGCCCTGGGGCCACCTTTGTCCCTGGGTTCCCCCTTTCTCCAGGAGCCAACTCTGTCCCTGAGGCCACCTCTGTCCCTGGGCTCTCCCTTTTGTCCAGTGGCCACCGTTTGCCCCTGGGCTCCCTCTTTGTCCAGGAGCCACCTCTGCCCCTGGGGCCACCTTTGTCCCTGGGCTACCCCTTTGTCCAGGAGCCACCTCTGTCCCTGGGGCCACCTTTGTCTCTGGGCTCTCCCTTTCTCCAGGAGCCACCTCTGTCCCTGAGGCCACCTCTGTCCCTGGGCTCTCCCTTTGTCCAGTGGCCACCGTTTGCCCCTGGGCTCCCTCTTTGTCCAGGAGCCAACTCTGCCCCTGGGGCCACCTCTGTCCCTGGGCTCTCCCTTTCTCCAGCTGCCACCTCTGTCCCTGGGGTCACCTCTGTCCCTGGGACCACCCTTTGCCCAGGAGCTGCCTCTGCCCTGGGGCCACCTTTGTCTCTGGGCTCCCTCTTTCTCCAGTGGTCACCATTTGCCCCTGGGGCCACCTTTGTCCCTGGGCTACCCCTTTGTCCAGGAGCCACCTCTGCCCCTGGGGCCACCTTTGTCTCTGGGCTCTCCCTTTCTCCAGGAGCGACCTCTGTCCCTGAGGCCACCTCTGTCCCTGGGCTCTCCCTTTGTCCAGTGTCCACCATTTCCCCCAGGCTCCCCTTTTCTCCAGGAGCCACCTCTGCCCCTGGGGCCACCTTTGTCTCTGGGCTCTCCCTTTCTCCAGGAGCCACCTCTGTCCCTGGGGTCACCTCTGTCCCTGGGACCACCCTTTGCCCAGGAGCTGCCTCTGCCCTGGGGCCACCTTTGTCTCTGGGCTCCCCCTTTCTCCAGTGGTCACCATTTGCCCCTGGGGCCACCTTTGTCCCTGGGCTACCCCTTTGTCCAGGAGCCACCTCTGCCCCTGGGGCCACCTTTGTCTCTGGGCTCTCCCTTTCTCTAGGAGCCACCTCTGTCCCTGGGGCCACCTGTGTCCCTGGGCTCTCCCTTTGTCCAGTGTCCACCATTTCCCCCAGTCTCCCCCTTTCTCCAGGAGCCACCTCTGCCCCTGGGGCCACCTTTGTCTCTGGGCTCTCCCTTTCTCCAGGAGCCACCTCTGTCCCTGAGGCCACCTCTGTCCCTGGGCTCTCCCTTTGTCCAGTGTCCACCATTTCCCCCGGGCTCCCCCTTTCTCCAGGAGCCCCCTCCCTCCTCGGGGTCACTCCCCCTGCCTCCACCTCTCTCCCCGGTCCCCCTCTGGGCCGTGTCCCCGCCCCTGTGGCGGTGGCCGCCCCCGCGCGGCGGCTGCGGCGGGTGGCGGGGCTGCCATGGCTGCCATGGCCGCCGGGGCGCGGGCCGGGGGCCGCGGGGCCTTGTGGCCTGGGCTGGGGCTGGCGGCTGCCATCGCCCTGCAGCTCGCGGCCAACGCGGGGCTCTTCGCCTACTTCGCAGGGGCCCTCGCCAAGGTGAGACCGCGGAGGGGGTGGCGGAGGCGAGATCTAGTCCTCGGGGGACAGGGGGAGCAGGGGGGGGGAAAAACAGACCCCAACTGTGCGTCCAAGTGTGTGTGTGTGTGGTGGGGGGTGAGGGGGGGCACCGATCCCAGCTATGAATCCAGATGTGGAAGAGAGGAGAAGGGCAGTGACACGAACTCTGTGTCCAGTTGAGGGGTAGGGGGGGGCACCCATCTGAACCATGAATCCAGATGTGGAGGCTGGGGGTGGGAGGGTGCATTGATCCCAACTGTGAATCCAATTGGGGGGGGGGGGGGCAGTGATCCAAACTATGGCTCCAGGTGTGGAAGAGGGTAGGAGAGCAGTGACACGAGCTCTGTGTCCAGTTGAGGGGCGGGGGGGGCACCCATCTGAACCATGGATCCAGACGCGGAGGCCTGGGGTGGGATGGTGCACC